>JABWTJ010000587.1:0-12170 GCA_016801875.1 Solanum sitiens
GCGCTTTTGGGGCTATTTTGACCTTCAAAATGGGTCGGAATGGCCGTCAGGGCCAACCGAATGCATAGCCAATGTCTTGACGGACGTCCACAAAAATTTTGGCACTTTTGACGTCAGGATCCGGATCACCCAAAAAATGGTGTGCTATAGCACACGAAAAATCGTCGAAATAGGGGTATGCGCGCTTTGGGGCTATTTTAACCTTCAAAATGGGTGTGAATAGCCGTCAGGGCCAACCGGATGCATAGCCAACGTCTTGACGGACGTCCACAAAAACTTTTGGCACTTTTGACGTCGGGATCCGGATCACCCAAAAAATGGTGTGCTATAGCTCACGAAAAATCATCGAAATGGGGGTATGCACGCTTTGGGGCTATTTTGTTCTTCAAAATGGGTCGGAATGGCCGTCAGGGCCAACCGGATGCATAGCCAACGTCTTGACGGACGTCTACAAAAATTTTTGGCACTTTTGACGTCGGTCTCCGGATCACCCAAAAATGGTGTGCTTTAGCACACGAAAAATCGTCGAATGGGGGTATGCGCGCTTCGGGGCTATTTTGACCATCAAAATGGGTCGGAATGGCCGTCAGGGCCAACCGGATGCATAGCCAACGTCTTGACGGACGTCCACAAAAACTTTTGGCACTTTTGAAGTCGGGATCCGGATCACCCAAAAAATGGTGTGCTATAGCACACGAAAAATCGTCAAAATGGGGGTATGCGCGCTTTGGGGCTATTTTGACCTTCAAAATGGGTCGAAATGGCCGTCAAGGCCAACCGAATGAATAGCCAACGTCTTGACGGACGTCCACAAAAAATTTTGGCACTTTTGACGTCGGGATCCGGGTCACCCAAAAAATGGTGTGCTATAGCACACGAAAAATCGTCGAAATGGGGGTATGCGCGCTTCGGGGCTATTTTGACCTTGAAAATGGATCGGAATGGCCGTCAGGGCCAACCAGAAGCATAGCCAACGTCTTGACGGACGTCCACAAAACGTTTTGGCACTTTTGACGTCGGGATCCAGATCACCCAAAAAATGGTGTGCTATAGCACACGAAAAATCGTCAAAATGGGGGTATGCGCGCTTTGGGGCTATTTTGACCTTCAAAATGGGTCAGAATGGCCGTCAGGGCCAACCGAATGCATAGCCAACGTCTTGACGGACGTCCACAAAACATTTTGGCACTTTTGACGTCGGGATCCGGATCACCCAAAAAATGGTGTGCTATAGCACACGAAAAATCATCGAAATGGGGGTATGCGCGCTTTGGGGCTATTTTGGCCTTCAAAATGGGTGTGAATAGCCGTCAGGGCCAACCGGATGCATAGCCAACGTCTTGACGGACGTCCACAAAAAATTTTGGCACTTTTGACGTCGGGATCCGGGTCACCCAAAAAATGGTGTGCTATAGCACACGAAAAATCGTCGAAATGGGGGTATGCGCGCTTCGGGGCTATTTTGACCTTGAAAATGGATCGGAATGGCCGTCAGGGCCAACCAGAAGCATAGCCAACGTCTTGACGGACGTCCACAAAACGTTTTGGCACTTTTGACGTCGGGATCCAGATCACCCAAAAAATGGTGTGCTATAGCACACGAAAAATCGTCAAAATGGGGGTATGCGCGCTTTGGGGCTATTTTGACCTTCAAAATGGGTCAGAATGGCCGTCAGGGCCAACCGAATGCATAGCCAACGTCTTGACGGACGTCCACAAAACATTTTGGCACTTTTGACGTCGGGATCCGGATCACCCAAAAAATGGTGTGCTATAGCACACGAAAAATCGTCGAAATGGGGGTATGCGCGCTTTGGGGCTATTTTGGCCTTCAAAATGGGTGTGAATAGCCGTCAGGGCCAACCGGATGCATAGCCAACGTCTTGACGGACGTCCACAAAAACTTTTGGCACTTTTGACGTCGAGATCCGGATCACCCAAAAAATGGTGTGCTATAGCTCACGAAAAATCATCGAAATGGGGGTATGCGCGCTTTGGGGCTATTTTGTTCTTCAAAATGGGTCGGAATGGCCGTCAGGGCCAACCGGATGCATAGCCAACGTCTTGACGGACGTCCACAAAAATTTTTGGCACTTTTGACGTCGGTCTCCGGATCACCCAAAAAATGGTGTGCTTTAGCACACGAAAAATCGTCGAATGGGGGTATGCGCGCTTCGAGGCTATTTTGACCATCAAAATGGGTCGGAATGGCCGTCAGGGCCAACCGGATGCATAGCCAACGTCTTGACGGACGTCCACAAAATATTTTGGCACTTTTGACGTCGGGATCCGGATCACCCAAAAAATGGTGTGCTATAGCACATGAAAAATCATCGAAATGGGGGTATACGCGCTTTGGGGCTATTTTAACCTTCAAAATGGGTCGGAATGGCCGTCAGGCCACCGGATGCATAGCCAACGTCTTGATGGACGTCCACAAAATTATTTGGCACTTTTGACGCCGGGATCCGGATCACCCAAAAAATGGTGTGCTATAGCACACGAAAAATTATTAAAATGGGGATATGCGCGCTTCGTGGCTATTTTGACCTTCAAAATGGGTCGGAATGGCCTTCATGGCCAATCGGATGCATAGCCAACGTCTTGACGGACGTCCACAAAAATGTTTGGCACTTTTGACGTCAGGATCCAGATCACCCAAAAAATGGTGTGCTCTAGCACACGAAAAATCATCGAAATGGGGGTATGCGCACTTCGGGGCTATTTTGACCTTTAAAATGGGTCAGAATAGCCGTCAGGGCCAACCGAATGCATAGCCAACGTCTTGACGGACGTCCACAAAAAATTTGGCACTTTTGACGTCGGGATCCGGATCACCCAAAAAATGGTGTGCTATAGCACACGAAAAATCATCGAAATGGGGGTAGGCGCGCTTCGGGGCTATTTTGACCTTGAAAATTGGTCAGAATGGCCGTGAAGGACAACAGGATGCATAGACAAGGTCTTGATGGACGTCCACAAAAGTTTTTAGCACTTTTGACATCGGGATCCGGATCACCCAAAAAATGGTTTGCTATAGCACAAGAAAAATTATCGAAATGGGGTATGAGCTTCGGGGCTATTTTGACCTTGAAAATGGGTCGTATTGGCCGTGAGGGCCAACCGGATGCACAGACAAGGTCTTGACGGACGACCAAAATTTAGTTTGGCACTTTTGACGTTGGGATCCGGATCACCCAAAAAATGATTTGCTATAGCACACGAAAAATCATCGAAATAGGGGTATGCGCGCTTCAGAGCTATTTTGACCTTGAAAATGGGTCGGAATGTCTGTGAGGGCCAAGCGGATGCATAGCCAAGGTATTGACGGACGTCCACAAAAATTATAGGCACTTTTGACATCGGGATCCGGATCACCCAAAAAATGGTTTGCTATAGCACAAGAAAAATCGTCGAAATGGGGGTATGCTCGCTTCGGGGCTATTTTGACCTTGAAATGGGTCGGAATGGCCGTGAGGGCCAACCGGATGCATATCCAAGGTCTTGACGGACGTCCACAAAAAATATTGGCACTTTTGACATCGGGATCCGGATTACCCCAAAAATGGTTTGCTGTAGCACACGAAAAATCATCGAAATGGGGGTATGCGCGCTTCGGAGCTATTTTAACCTTGAAGTGGGTCGGAATGGCCGTGAGGGCCTACCGTATGCATATCCAAGGTCTTGACGGACGTCCACAAAAATGTTTGGCACTTTTGACGTCGGGATTCGGATCACACAAAAAATGATTTGCTATAGCACACGAAAAATCATCGAAATGGGGGTATGCGCGATTCGAGGCTATTTTGACCTTGAAAATGGGTCGGAATAGCCGTGAGGGCCAACCGTATGTATATCCAAGGTCTTGACGGACTTCCACAAAACTTTTTGGCACTTTTGACGTCGGGATACGGATCACCCAAAAAATGGTTTGCTATAGCACACGAAAAATCGTCGAAATAGGGGTATGCGCGTTTTGGGGCTATTTTAACCTTGAAAATGGGTCGGAATGGCCGTGAGGGCCAACCGGATGCATAGCCAAGGTCTTGACGGACATCCACAAAAATGTTTGGCACTTTTGACATCGGGATCCGGATCACCCAAAAAATGGTTTGCTATAGCACACGAAAAATCGTTGAAATGGGGTTATGCACTCTTCGGGGCTATTTTGACCTTGAAAATGGGTTGGAATGACTGTGACGGCCTACCTGATGCATAGCCAAGGTGTTGACGGACTTCCACAAAAAAATTTGCACTTTAGACGTCGGGATCCGGATCACCAAAAAAATGGTTTGCTATAGCACACGAAAAATCGTCGAAATAGGGGTATGCGCGCTTCGAGGCTCTTTTGACCTTGCAAATCGGTCGGAATGGCCGTGAGGGACAACCGGATGCATAGCCAAGGTCTTGACGTACGTCCACAAATTTTTTTGGCAATTTTGACATCGGGATCTGGATCACCCAAAAAATGGTTTGCTATAGCACACGAAAAATCGTCGAAATGGGGATATGCGCGCTTTGGGGCTATTTTGACCTTGAAAATGGGTCGGAATGGCTGTGAGCGCCAATCAGATGCATAGCCAAGGTCTTAACGTACGTCTACAATTTTTTTTTAGCACTTTTGACGTCGGGATCCGGATCACCCAAAAAATGGTTTGCTATAGCACAAGAAAAATTGTCGAAATGGGGTATGCGCGCTTCAGGGCTATTTTGACCTTGAAAATGGGTCGGAATTGCTGTGAGGGCCAATCGGATGCATAGCCAAGGTCTTGACGAACGTCCACAAAAATTTTTGGCACTTTTAACGTCGGGATCCGGATCAACCAAAATATGGTTTGCTATAGCACACGAAAAATCGTCGAAATGGGGTTATGCGCACTTCGTGGCTATTTTGTCATTGAAAATGGGTCAGAATGGCCGTGAGGGCAACTGGATGCATAGACATGGTCTTGAGGGATGTTCACAAAAATTTATGGCACTTTTGACGTTGGCATCTGGATCACCCAAAAAATGGTTTGTTATAGCACACGAAAAATCGTCGAAATGGGGGTATGCGCTCTTCGAGGCTATTTTGACCTTGAAAATGGGTCGTAATGGCCGTGAGGGCTAACCGGATGCATAGCCAAGGTCTTGACGGACGTCCACAAAAATTGTTAACACTTTTAACGTTGGGATCCGGATCACCCAAAAAATAGTTTGCTATAGCACACGAAAAATCGTCAAAATGGGGGTATGCGCGCTTCGAGGCTATTTTGTCCTTGAAAATGGGCCGGAATGGCCGTGAGGGCCAACCGTATGCATAGCCAAGGTCTTGAAGGATGTCCACAAAAATTTTTGGCACTTTTGACATCGGGTTCCGGATCAGCAAAAAAATGGTTTGCTACCACACGAAAAATCGTCAAAATGGGGCTATTTTCGCTTCGGGGCTATTTTGACCTTGAAAATGGGTCGGAATGGCCGTGAGGGCCAACCGGATGCATAGCCAAGGTCTTGACGGACGTCCACAATTTTTTTTGGCAATTTTGACGTCGGGATCCGGATCACCCAAAAAATGGTTTGCTATAGCACAAGAAAAATCGTCGAAATGGGGATATGCGCGCTTCGGGGCTATTTTGACCTTAAAAATGGGTCAGAATGGCCGTGAGGGCCAACCGGATGTACAGACAAGGTCTTAACGTACGTCTACAAAATATTTTAGCACTTTTGACGTCGGGATCCGGATCAACCAAAAAATGGTTTGCTATAGCACAGAAAATTCGTCGAAATGGGGTTATGCGCACATCGGGGCTATTTTGACATTGAAAATGGGTCAGAATGGCCGTGAAGGCTAATTGGATGCATAGCCAAGGTCTTGAGGGATGTCCACAAAAATTTTTGGCACTTTTACGTTGGGATCTGGATCACCCAAAAAATGGTTTGCTATTGCACACGAAAAATCGTCGAATTTGGGGTATGCGCCTTCGGGGATATTTTGACCTTGAAAATGGCTCGGAATGGCCGTGAGGGCCAACCGGATGCATAGCCAAGGTCTTGACGGACGTCCATAAAATTTTTTGGCACTTTTGACGTTGGGATACGGATCACCCAAAAAATGATTTGCTATAGCACACGAAAAATCATCGAAATAGGGGTATGCGCGCTTCGGAGCTATTTTGACCTTGAAAATGGGTCGGAATGGCCGTGAGGGCCAACCAGATGCATAGCCAAGGTATTGACGGATGTCCACAAAAAATATTGGCACTTTTTACATCGGGATCCGGATCACCCAAAAAATGGTTTGCTATAGCACACGAAAAATCATCGAAATGGAGGTATGCTCGCTTCGGGGCTATTTTGACCTTGAAATGGATCGGAATGGCCGTCAGGGCCAACCTGATGCATATCCAAGGTCTTGACGGACGTCCACAAAAACTATTGGCACTTTTGAAATCGGGATCCGGATCACCCCAAAAATGGTTTTCTATAGCACACGAAAAATCGTCGAAATTGGGGTATGCGCGCTTCGGAGCTATTTTAACCTTGAAATGGGTCGGAATGGCCGTGAGGGCCTACCGTATGCATACCCAAGGTCTTGACGGACGTCCACAAAAATGTTTGGCACTTTTGATGTCGGGATCCGGATCACACAAAAAATGGTTTGCTATAGCACACGAAAAATCATCGAAATGGGGGTATGCGCTATTCAAGGCTATTTTGACCTTAAAAATACGTCGGAATGGCCGTGAGGGCAAACCGGATGCATATCCAAGGTCTTGACAGGCTTCCACAAAACTTTTTGGTACTTTTGACGTCGGGATACGGATCACCCAAAAAATGGTTTGCTATAGCACCCGAAAAATCGTCGAAATGGGGGTATGCGCGTTTTTGGGCTATTTTAACCTTGAAAATGGGTTGGAATGGCCGTGAGGGACAACCGGATGAATAGCCAAGGTCTTGACGGACATTCCCAAAAACTTTTGGCACTTTTGACATCGGGATCCGGATCACCCAAAAAATGATTTGCTATAGCACACGAAAAATCGTCGAAATGGTGGTATGCCCTCTTCGGGGCTATTTTGACCTTGCAAATGGGTTGGAATGACCGTGACGGCCAACCAGATGCATAGCCATGGTGTTGACAGACTTCCACTAAAACATTTACACTTTTGACGACGGGATCCGGATCACCAAAAAAATGGTTTGCTATAGCACACGAATAATCATCGAAATAGGGGTATGCGCGCTTCGAGGCTATTTTGACCTTGCAAATCGGTCGGAATAGCCGTGAGGGACAATCGGATGCATAGCCAAGGTCTTGACGGACGTCCACAAATTTTTTTGGCAATTTTGACGTCGGTATCCGGATCACCCAAAAAATGGTTTTCTATAACACACGAAAAATCGTCGAAATGGGGATATGCGCGCTTTGGGGCTATTTTGACATTGAAAATGGGTCGGAATGGATGTGAGCGCCAATCGGATGCATAGCCAAGGTCTTAACGTACGTCTACAAATTTTTTTAGCACTTTTGACGTCGGGATCCGGATCTCCCAAAAAATGGTTTGCTATAGCACAAGAGAAATTGTCGAAATGGGGTATGCGTGCCTCGGGGCTATTTTGACCTTGAAAATGGGTCGGAATTGCCGTGAGGCAAACCGGATGCATAGCCAAGGTCTTGACGAATGCCACAAAAAACTTTTGCACTTTTGACGTTGGGATCCGGATCAACCAAAAAATGGTTTGCTATAGCACACGAAAAATCGTCGAAATGGGGTTATGCGCACTTCGGGGCTATTTTGACATTGAAAATGGGTCAGAATGGCCGTGAGGGCAACTGGATGCATAGACAAGGTCTTGAGGGATGTCCACAAAAATATTTGGCACTTTTGACGTTAGGATCTGGATCACCCAAAAAATGGTTTGCTATAGCACACGAAAAATCGTCGAAAAGGGGGTATGCGCTCTTCGAGGCTATTTTGACCTAGAAGATGGGTCGTAATGGCCGTGAGGGCCAACCGGATGCATATCCAAGGTTTTGACGGACGTCCACAAAAATTGTTAACACTTTTAATGTCGGGATCCGGATCACCCAAAAAATAGTTTGCTATTGCACACGAAAAATCGTCGAAATGGGGGTATGCGCGCTTCGAGGCTATTTTGACCTTGAAAATGGGTCAGAATGGACGTGAGGGCCAACCGTATGCATAGCCAAGGTCTTGACGGACGTCCACTAAATTTTTTTGCACTTTTGACGTCGGGATTTGGATCACCCTAAAAATGGTTTGCTATAGCACACGAAAAATCATCGAAATGGGGGTATGCGTGCTTCGGGGCTATTTTTACCTTGAAAATGGGTCGGAATGGCCGTGAGGGCCAGCCAGATGCATAGCCAAGGTCTTGACGGACGTCCACAAAATGTTTTGGCAATTTTGATGTCGCGATCCGGACCCAAAAAATGGTGTGCTATAGCACACGAAAAATCGTCGAAATGGGGGTATGCGTGCTTCGGGGCTATTTTGACCTTGAAAATGGGTCGGAATGGCCGTGAGGGCCAACCGGATGCATATCCAAGGTCTTGACGGATGTCTACAAAAATATTTGGCAATTTTGACGTCGGGATCCGGATCACCCAAAAAATGTCGTCGAAATAGGGTATGCGCGCTTCAGGTCTATTTTGACCTTGAAAATGGGTCGGAATGGCCTTTATGGCCAATCGGATGGATAGCCAAGGTGTTGACTGACGTCCGCAATATTGTTTGGCACTTTTGACATCTTGATCTGGATCACCCAAAAAATGGTGTGCTATAGCACATGAAAAATCATTGAAATGGGGGTATGTGCGCTTTGGGGCTATTTTGACCTTGAAAATAGGTTGGAATGACTGTGAGGGCCAACCGGATGCAAAGCCAAGATCTTGACGGACGTCCACAAAACATTTTTGCACTTTTGACATCGGGATCCGGATCACCCAAACAATGGTGTGCTATAGCACACGAAAAATCATCGAAATAGAGGTATGCGCGCTTTGGGGCTATTTTGACCTTGAAAATGGGTCGGAATGGCCGTGAGGGCCAATCGGATGCATAGCCAAGGTCTTAACGGATGTCCACAAAAACTTTTGGCAATTTTGACGTCGGGATCCGGATCACCCAAAAATTGGTGTGCTATAGCGCACGAAAAATCATCGAAATGGGGGTATGCGCACTTCGAGGCTATTTTGACCTTGAAAATGGGTCGGAATGGCCGTGAGGGCCAACCGGATGCATAGCCAAGGTCTTTACAATCGTCCACAAAAATTTTTGGCACTTTCGACATCGGGATCCGGATCACCCAAAAAATGGAGTGCTATAGCACACGAAAAATCGTCGAAATGGGGGTATGGGCGCTTCGGGGCTATTTTGACCTTGAAAATGGGTCGGAATGGCAGTGAGGGCCAACCGTATGCATAGCCAAGGTCAAGACGGACGTCCACAAAAAATTTTGGCACTTTTGACGTCGAGATCCGGTTCACCCAAAAAATGGGGGGCTATAGCACACGAAAAATGGTAGGAATGGGGGTATGCGCGCTTCGGGGCTATTTTTACCTTGAAAATTGGTCGGAATGGCCGTGAGGGACAATTGGATGCATATCCAAGGTCTTGACGGACGTCCACAAAATTTTTTGGCACTTTTGACATTGGGATCCGGATCACCCAAAAAATGGTGTGCTATATAGCACACAAAAAATTGTCGAAATGGGGGTATGCGCGCTTCGGGGCTATTTTGACCTTGAAAATGGATCGGAATGATCGTGAGGGCCAATCGGATGCATAGCCAAGGTCTTGATGGACGTCCATAAAATTTTTTGGCACTTTTGACGTTGGGATCTGGATCACCCAAAAAATGGTGTGCTATAGCACACGAAAAATCGTCGAAATGGGGGTATGCCCGCTTTGGGGCTATTTTGACCTTGAAAATGGGTTGGAATGGCCGTGAGGCCCAACCGTATGCATATCCAAGGTCTTGACGAATGTCCACAAAAACGTTTTGGCACTTTTGACGTCGGGATCCGGATCACCCAAAAAATGATGTGCTATATAGCACATGAAAAATCGTTGAAATGGGGGTATGCGCGCTTTGGGCTATTTTGACATTGAAAATGGGTCGGAATGGCCGTGAGGGCCAACCGGATGAATAGCCAAGGTCTTGAAGGGCGTCCACAAAATTTTTTGGCACTTTTGACATCGGGATCCAGATCACCCAAAAAATGGTGTGCTATATAGCACACAAAAAATTGTCGAAATGGGGGTATGCGCGCTTTGGGGCTATTTTTAACCTTGAGAAATGGGTCAGGAATGGCCGTAGAGGGCCAACCCGGGAATTGCCAATAGCCAACGTCTTGAAGACGGACGTCCACAAATTTTTTGGCCTATTTGGACATCGGATCCGGATCACCCCCAAAAATGGTGTGCTATCGAGCACACGAAAAAATCATCGAACTGGGGGTATGCGCGCTTCGGGCTGATTTTGAACCTTGAAAATGGATCGGAATGGCCGTGAAGGTGCCAACCGGAGCAGAGCCAAGGTTCGTGACCGACGTCCACAAATGTTGTGGCAACGTTTGGACGTTGGGATCCGGATCACCCAAAAAATGGTGTGCTATAGCACACGAAAAATCATCGAAATGGGGGTATGCGCGCTTCGGGGCTATTTTTACCTTGAAAATGGGTCGGAATGGCCATGAGAGCCAAGTGGATGCATAGCCAAGGTCTTGACGGACGTCCACAAAATGGTTTAGCAATTTTGACGTCGGGATCCGGATCACCCAAAAATTGGTGTGCTATAGCGCACGAAAAATCATCGAAATGGGGGTATGCGCACTTCGAGGCTATTTGGACCTTAAAAATGGGTCGGAATGGCCGTGATGGCCAACCGGATGCATAGCCAAGGTCTTGACAATCGTCCACAAAAATATTTTGCACTTTTGACGCTGGGATCCGGATCACCCAAAAAATGGTGTGCTATAGCACACGAAAAATCGTCGAAATGGGGGTATGCGCGCTTCGTGGCTATTTTGACCTTGAAAATGGGTCAAAATGGCCGTGAGGGCAACCATATGCATAGCCAAGGTCTTGATGAACGTCCACAAAAACTTTTGTCACTTTTGACGTGGGGATCCAGATCACCCAAAAAATGATGTGCTATACACGAAAAATCGTCGATATGGGGGTATGCGCGCTTCGGGGCTATTTTGACCTTGAAATTGGGTCGGAATGGCCGTGAGGGCGAACCGGATACATAAACAAGGTCTTGACGAACGTCCACAAAAAAAATTGGCATTTTTAATGTCGGGATCCGGATAACCCAAGAAATGGTGTACCATAGCACACGAAAAATCGTCAAAATTGGGGCATGCGCGCTTCGGGGCTATTTTGACCTTGAAAATGGGTCGGAATGGCCGTGAGGGCTAATCGGATGCTTAGCCAAGGTCTTGACGGACGTCCACAAAAATGTTTTGCACTTTTGACGTCGGGATCCGGATCACCCAAAAAATGGATCATCAAAATGGGGGTATGCGCGGTTCGGCGCTATTTTGACCTTGAGAATGGGTCGGAATGGCCGTGAGGGACAACTGGATGCATAGACAAGGTCTAGATGGACGTCCTCAAAATTGTTTGGCACTTTTGACGTTGGGATTCGGATCACCCAAAAAATGGTGTGCTATAGCATACGAAAAATCGTCGAAATGGGGTATGCGCGCTTCGGAGCTATTTTGACCTTGAAAGGGTTGTACTGGCCCGTGAAGGTCAACAGTCTGCATAGAAAAGGTAATAAAGACGGAAGTCAACAAAAATTTTTTGGCACTTTTTGACCTTGGGATCCGGATCACCCAACAAATGATTGTGCTATAGTACACACCAAACTATCATCGACCTGGGGTATCGCGCGCTTCGGGGCTCTTTTGACCTTGAAAAATGGGTTCCGAATGGCCGTAAGGGCGAAACCGGATGCCATATCCAAGGTCTTGCCGTGACGTCCAACATTTTTTTTGGCACTTTTACGTTGGATCTGGATATCCACCCAAAAAATGGGTGCTATAGCACACGAACAAAAAAACTCGTTCGAAAATGGGGGTATGGCGCGCTTTCGTGCTTGCTTTTTTTGGACCTAGAGAAAAGAAAATGGGGGTCGGGAATGGCGTGGGGCCAACG